>VWND01000027.1:0-40000 GCA_009599575.1 Blumeriella jaapii | reverse complement strand
ATAAGTGAGTGAATAAGTGAGTGAATAAATGAATGAATAAGTGAGTAAATAAGTGAGTAAATAAGTGAGTAAATAAGGGAGTGAATAAGTGAGTAAATAAATAAGTGGATAAATAAGTGAGTGAGTGGTAGAAGAGGAGGAAATCTTGTTTAGGATTGTCGTTTTAAGGATTTTGTAGATACAATAGGTGTGAATATGCAATTACTGTACAGTACAATACAATAGGTATGTATATGTGTACTGAACAGTACTGTACTATACTATACCGTACCGTACTGGAAGTGCTTAGCTTACGGTTTAACTTGACTTGTTGTACAGTACAGTACAGTACAGCACTGTGAGGAGTAGGAAGGAGCGTGAATACAAGGAGACTGGGAGGGAATGTTTATGAATAGAATAGGATAAGATAGGATAGGATAGGAGAGGATAGGATCGGACAGAAGAGGATAGGATAGGAGAGGATAGGACAGGAAAAGATAGAACAGGAAAGGATAGGATAGAAGGGAAAAAGACAAAACAAAATAGCACAAAAAGGGAAAAAAACAAAATAAAATAGCACAAAAAAGAAAAAAACCAGTATAAAAATAAATAAAAAAGGATAGGACAGGATTAAAAAAAAAGAATAAGATATGATAGGATCGGAAAGAAAAAAATAGTAAAACAAAACAGTACAGAAAAGAAAAGAATAAGATAGAATAAAAAAGAAAAACACAGAAAAGAAAAGAACAGGGAAAAAAAGGAAAGGATAAGATAGGAAAGAATAAAACAGAATAGGGTATAAAAGAATAGGGTATAAAAGAATAAGGTATAAAAGAATAGGGTATAAAAAAATAGGAAATAAAAGAATAGGGTATAAAAAAAAGGATATAAAAGACTAGAAGAGAAAAAAACAAAAGGGTCAAAACAGAAAGGAACAGAACAGAAGGGACAGAACAGAAGGGAAAAGAACAGGAGGGAAAAGAATAGGATAAGATAGCATAAAATAAAAAAGAATAAAACAATAGAAAAAAACAGTACAGAAAAGAAAAGGATAAGATAGGATAGAATAGAAAAAAAACGGAAAAGGAAAAAACAGAAGGGAAAAAACAGAAGAAAAAAGGACAGGATAAAATAGAATAGGAAAGAATAGGATAAAAAAGATCAAGAAAAAAAAAAAAAAAAGGAACAGAACAGAAAAGATAAAACCTGGAGGGAAAAGAACAGAAGAGAAAAGAACAGGAGAGAAAAGAACAGGAAATAAAAGGGCAGGAGAAAAAAGCAGAAGGGACAGAACAAAAGAGAAAAAAACAGGAGGGAAAAGAATAAAATAGAAAAGAACAGGATTAAATAAGATAAGATAGAAAAGAATAAGACAATAGAAGAAAATAGTATAGAAAAGAAAAGAATAAGATAGGATAGAATAAAAAACAGAATAGAAAAAAAAGCAGGATAAAAAAGAACAGGATAGAAAAGAACAGTATAAAATAGCATAAGATAAGAAAGAATAAGACAATAGAAAAAAACAGTATAGAAAAGAAAAGGATAAGATAGGATAGGATAGAAAAGGGAAAGGAAAAGGTAGGACAGAAGGGAAAAAAAACAGTATAGAAATCAATAAGATAAGATAGGATAGAAAAAACGATTGAAAAGAAAAGAATATTACAGAAAAGGAAAGGATAAAATAGGATAGAATAGTAAAGAACAGAAAAGGAAAAAACATAAGGGAAAAAAACAGAAGGGAAAAGAATAGAAGGGAAAAAAACAAAAGAAAAAAGGACAGGAAAGAAAAGGAAAGTATAAGATAGGATAGGAAAAAATAAGACAGAATAGAAAAGAATAGAACAGAATAGGATATAAAAAATAGGATATAAAAGAATAGGACAGAATAGAGTACAAAAAATAGAATACAAAAAAATAGGATAAAAGTTAATAAAAAAAAAAAAAAAAATATAATAAAATAAAACAGGATAAAATAAAAAAGGATAAAATAAGATATGATAAGGAAAAAAATAAAATATAACAAGGAAAAAATAGAAAAAAAAAAGAACAAAACAAAACAGGACAGGACAAAACAGGACAGGATAGAAACAGGACAGGACAGGATAAAATAGCGGTTAATCAAAACAACCCGGGCTTAAAAGAAAAGAAAAACAAGAAAACAAAATTAATCCTTGTTTTAGTTTACACCTAGACAAGACCTATAACACGAATAATATCTCCAGCTCTGAGACCGTGTAAGGAATCGGAGGATAAAATTCGCTTTGCGTATAATATCATATCACATCCGGCTATTGCTGTTCGTTTGTTAGGACAAGAGAGGGCCATAAGTACTGATAGGTACAGTACAGCACAGTACAGCACAGAACAGTAAGAACGGTTGATGTGAAAGCTTTGCGAGCAGCATCTGCCATCTATCCTCTCCTCTGATAGATTCCTCTTAACCAGCAATCCAATCCAATCCAATCCAATTCAATCCACACAGTCATCCATCCATCCCTACTCCTGCCCTGCCTGCCGGCTACCCACCTACTCCAGTGGCGGAAAGCTTCTCAAAAAGTGACTCGGGCACTCATACCCGCCGGGATTGGTCTCCAGATACTTCTGGTGGTAGTCCTCGGCATCCCACCACTGGCCCGCGGGCAGGATCTGCGTGACGACCTTGCCCTTCCACCACTGGGCGCTCGCGCGCGCCGTCACGTCGCGCGCCACGCGCTCCTGCTCCGCGTCGTGGAAGAAGATGCCCGAGCGATACTGCGAGCCCGTGTCGGGCCCTTGCCGGTTGGCCGTCGTCGGGTCGTGCATGCGGTAGAAGAATTCGAGGAGTTGCGAGTAACTGAGGCGAGAGGGGTCGAACGTCACTTGGAGGGCTTCGGCGTCTGGGTGTGGGTTGGCTGTTAGCTTCGGTTTCGCTGGCTCAAACTGGTCTCCGTCTCTTGATCATCTCTCCGTCTGCCATCTCCACTTCTGATTTGTGTATGAGAACGAGGGGAGGGGAGCGAAGGGAGGAAGAAGGTAAAGGAAAGTAGGGGAAAGAAGACCAAAAGCGCCAGAAAAAAAAAGAAGAAAAGAAAAGGAAAAAAAAAAGGAAAAAGTGAAAAGGAAAAAGAAAAAAAAAACCTACGCCCCGTTCCCCCCGAGCACACAGCGCGATAACTCGGGTTCTCAGTGTCCCCCCCGATGTAGCCAACGCGCGCGTCGTGCAGGCCCTTGCCCGCGAACTCGCGCCGGTACATGTGCTCGACGCCCCAGAAGCAGCCGGCGGCGATGGTGGCTTTCTGGCAGCCTGCGGGGATGGCGGGCGACGTCGACGGCGCGGGATTGCGCACGGCTTGGCTGGCGAGGCCGAGATGCGTGCTGGCAGTGAAGGGAAGCAGGAGACGCGTGAGGAAAGGCGGGAGGGCGAAGGCCATGGCGAGTGGAGGAGGAGACGCAGCGTAGTTGATGATCTTGATGGTTGAGGATCGTGTTGCGGTGCGAGTGTGCGGAGGGGTTGTCTCTGATTCGGAGGAGTGGGGGATGGAAATGGGGTTGAAGTTGAAGTTGAAGAGGAAGAGGAAGAGGAAGAGGACGAGTTTATAAACCGCCTCTAGCCTCTCTCTCTCGCCTCTCGCCTCTCGCTTCTCGCCTCTCGCCTCCCCAGACTCGACGTCGTCGTTTCAATCTTGAAGGGGTCGCGATCTGCACCGACGATGCAGAGATAAGCTCTGATAACAAACAAACAAGAGCTTGTCAAAATGCTTCTCTCTCTCTCTCTTTTCGACTTACTCTCTTCTCGACTCACTCTCTTCTCGACTCACTCTCTTCTCGACTCACCCTCTCCTCGACTCACCCTCTTCTCGACCTACTCTCCTTCGTCCTCATCATCTTCCGGTTCTCTTCTCTTCTCTTCTCTTCCCGATGCATGCTGCTCAATGCCACCACCAAACCCATCGATCGATCCACGACCTGCAGGAGATGGGAAGACCCACGAGGGGGCAGACTGCAAGAAGAGCACTCGACCAGCATCGGCTTTCCACGCCGATGTAGAGCTCCGGTCAGAATCAGAACGGACGCAGATCTATACACATCCTTCTCTCACTCTTCGACGTGCGCGCGCGTGCGTGATGCTTGTGCGTGTGTCAAATGCAATGTGTCAATATCATGCTGCCTGCCGCTAATTCCACAAGACAAAAGAGAGGAGACTTCCGTCGTCTACAATCATACAGGCCGTGGGAATCACCCATCCAGAACCCAACCGCTCCACTCCGAGCATCAGCCCCAGCATCAGCCCAGCCCCAGCCCAGCCCCAGCCCCAGCCCCAGCCCCAGCTCATCCCCTACTTCCTCCTCCCTTGCTGCATCATCAAGATCTGCACGAAGCGGATAAAGATGTTCAGGAAATCCAACTCCAGGCTGATGCTCTCGTTCACCGGATCCTTCGCCATCAGACCGCGCTCCGCCATGCGCGCGTGCATCAGCACCTTTTGCACATCGTAGAGCGTGAAGCCTCCAAAGACGGCCAGGCCCCCGTACAGCCAGATGTTCTCGGTGAAGGCCAGGGTGCGGACGGCCGTGGCCGGGAGAACGAGGGGCGCGAATCCCGACACCGCCACGAGCGCGACGCCGGCAAGCAGAGGCCCGCCGAGGTAGAGGTACTTCTCCTGCTTGGCGGTGGCGCCGACGAAGGAGATGGAGCCCATCATGGCGAGCGTGTAAAGTCCGGCGCGGCCGATGATGGCCGGGGGTGCCATGAAGAGGAGGGGTGCGAGCAGGGCGCCTTGCGTGACGTTGAACGCGGACCAGAGACCGTACTTTTGGATGTAGCTGCGATCGTGAGCAAAAGATCCCTCGCGAACCTCGGGGCAGAGGCTTACTTGTCCGGGCTCGTGGCTCGCGTGCCCATCATCGTCGCGATGCTGAGCGCCAGACCGCCGATCGACACGACCCATGGGTTCGTCGCCATCAGTCGGTAGGTGAAGCCGCTCTGGAACATGGCTCTGGCCGAGAGGCCAATGATGCCGATGCCCAAGCCCGTGTGCATGAACGTGTCGTTCAGATACGCTCTCTCGAACGGCGGCATGCCCCCGTCTTCCCTCGTCTCCCGGTTGAAGACGAGGTTGATGGCCAGTACTGTGATCGTCAGCGGTTTCCGACCACCGAGAGCTCTGCCACCTACAGGTTCCTCCAAACATCGCCCCGCCCACGACCAGCTTCTGCATCAGGTTGCCACCCCCCGAAGCCGGCGCGGCTGGCTCCGGCATGTACGTCCGCACGTGTCTGAACGCATGTCGGGCCTTTGCGATCGTGGTGACAGGTGTGGTCGCGCGCGACGTGAAGAGTTGGGTCGCGGGTCGGCTGTGGAATGATCGGGCGGATGCGCCGCTGCATCGGAAGGCGGGTTTCGAAGCTCCTGCGAGGGCGGTAGAAAGCCGGAACGGTTGGCGCATCGCGAAGGCCATGCTTGTGGTTGTGGTTGGGTGCGGTGATGGTTGTGTGGTGTGTTGTGATGAAGATTGTTGTGGTGAAGTGGATGGATGGTGATGTGGTTGGTAGCAAAGGAGGCGGCGATGATGACGGCGTCTGGGCTGGGCTGGGGAAGCTCGAAGATTCTCTGATGAGTCAGCCAGCATCTTGGCCCCGCGCAGCCATCCTCGCTTATTCCAGCAGCGTTCCAAACAAACTTCTCTTCCTCTCGACCGTGCTAGCCCGAGGATCGATACCTCGCATCACTCTTACGGGGTAGATCGCGGACGAGAGACCAAGGTCCTCAGCTCGCGAGGAAAAGAGCAAGATGAATCGGCGACCGAATCGACCTACACACCACCATGTTCAAGGCCACCTCCATGATCAGCTAGTCAGTCGTCTTTTCCCTCAAGAGGCTCGTACAGAACGATACGTCCCTACTGACGGAGTATCAATGGTCACAAGCATCACCCAGACAGGCAGTCTGCCCAGCGAGTCACAAGAAAGGCAAGCGATCGAATCCTCGCATTATCCAGAGCACAGAGCATGGACTCAAGAGCCCTTACACACAGAGATCTGCATTGGCTGTACATACACAACGCAGTCCCAGTCCCAGTCCCCTCGACGCCTCGACGCCGAGCGCCGCTCTAGAACCACGCAATGCAAGGAACTTTCAATCCAGGATAGCTTGCTTCCCCGTTCGTAGAAAGTCGTAGATGCCCCGTCAAAATGCCCCGTCAAAATGCACCCCCCAAAGCCTGCACCGGTGAGATCGCCTCCCGTATGTGTTTTCTCTCTTTTTCGGTCCACGTCGTGATATCACCACCCATCTACACCCCGAGTCCGAACGCCGATCAGCTGTGGAAACGAAACACGAGACATCGCTCATCGCAACGACCCGCTGCCCTTCTTCGTCTCGAACCGCAACCCCTTCCTCCCGTACACCCGCCGGCTCCTCTCCTCGCCCCCGGCATCGAGCCACTTCTGGAGATTCTTGCACTGGCTCACGTCAAACTTCTCCAGGATCGTGCAGCCCTCGACGACGGCCTCGACGCCCACACCCGTGACCCGGACACACCCTCTCACGCTCAGCTCCTTCAACTCCAGCAGGTGCAAGCCAATCGATCTGAGGGACGAGTCCGAGACTGCCGAGCCGCAGAAGGCGAGTTTGAGCGAGCGCAGCTGCGGACAGCCCAGAGACAGAACCTCGGTCGCGGTATCGGACAGTGCACAGCAAAATGACTATCACGGTTAGCGAGGCTCCTTGGATTCGGTACGCTGGCCTACCAAGTCCAGCTCCTTCAGCCCCCGGGCGGCATTGGTCAGATACACGATGGCGTTGTCGGTCAGATACGTGCAGTCCGCCAGGATGAGCTTCTCGAGCCGCGTGAACTTGTAGATGCTCCAGTGCTGGAAGCCATTGTCGGTAATGGTCGTGCACCGCGTGAGATCCATGCTCTGGAGCCGCTGGTGGGCGTGAACGGCCAGATGGGCCATCGAGCGATCCGTCACATGCTTGCAGTAACTCAGCGTGAGGCGCTTGAGTTTGGGGCAGCCCACGACGGTGCCGACGGGTGGGATCATGTGATGCTGCTTGTACCGTGCCGCGTTCTGCTGTTGGGCGAGCGTGGGCTCTGCAACGACCCAGCCGACGATGCGTGCGAGCAGGTTGTCGCTGACCTTTCGACAGTTCGAGAGGTCGATCTCCTCCAGCTCCTTGGCATTGTTGGCCATTTCCAAGACGGCGTTGGCCGTGATGTCCCACACGCTCTTCATCTTCCACACCCGGGTGCCTGTGCCACACAGATTCGAGAGGGCCGAGAAGCCTTCGTCGGTGACGTGGAAACAGTTGCTGATGTCGATCCGGAGCGCGCGTTTGCCGACAAACGGAATGATGGCGTCGATCAAGGCCCGGTTCGTGACGGTGCGGTTGTAGATGGACAGATCGACGTTTTGACAGACCTCCGGCGATGTGGTGAGCAGCTTGGACCAGTGGAGAGAGACGGATCGCAGACGCATGAGCTGGTAGATGTCAAGATAGGCGAAGACCATGATCAACACCCCATCCGGAAGGGCACCCGTGTTCTTCAGGCTCGGCCGCCTCCGAACAATCTTCGGACGCTTGAGACGATAGTTCGAGTCCGGGGGCGTCATGACGTGGATGGACTTTGACGGTGTTGGCGTCTGGGATCTGGATCTGGTCCTGCGGCCCGTTTGCGTCGACTCGTCGAGAGGCGGCGTGTCCGCGGGGGGAGCGAGAGACCCCCTTCTCGAGGTCCGCGACCTCATGTTGTCCATGTCCACGCTCAGAAACGGGTCTGGGTCGCGATGCTCGACGTTCTTGTCTTCCGCCTTGTGCGGGCTGCCCGTGAACGTGACTTTCGGGAGCGTGTTCCGCGTGGGAGTCGTGGGCTGCTCGTGGATCTCGAGCGACGAGGCATCGGTCATGTTGACGTCCTCGTCCGACTTGCCAATCCGCGTCTTTGCCGTGTTCTCCACCTGCCTCCGGATATCAGGCGAGCATCGCCTCCACAACTCCTCCAGCACCTCGCCACTGATCATCAGGCACTCGACGGTCGTGATGGATCTCACGGTGGCCGTTCGTCTGGGCGCCAGCGCCAGGCTCGCGACTTCGCCAAAGTACTGGCCCTGCTTCAACCGGGGTCGTATGTAGGAGCCTCGCGATGCCTCCGCGTGCCCATTCGTCGTCTCGTGAATGACCTCCGCTTCCCCCCGGACGACGAAGTAGATTTCGTTCCCGGGCGAGCCCTGCACGATGATGTCCGTGAACGGCGGATACGTCTTCGGCTGGGCGCTCAGGCCGAGGAAGTGAAGTATCTCGGGGGGCAAGGTGGAAAACAAGGGCAAGTCCTTGAGGGTTTGCCGCACGTTGACGAAGCCGCTGCCCAACGCACTGCCAGCCGCCGGGTCCTCGATGCCCTGGGGGCTCGGCGATTTGCGTTTCTTCGAGTTGATCACCACGCCCTCCTTGATGACTCCCATGTCTCCGGTCGAGACCTGGCCCGGCGCCGCTTCGCGCGCGCGCTGCTTCCCGCCCCTCGAGGGGAGGGTCGAGACGAGTTTGGGGCCCCAGCCGCTTTCCTTCCGCTTCTTGTTCAAGATGGTCAGCCGCTCCTGTGCCTCCTCCATGATGGCTTTCTTCATGTCGGGGAAGTTGGGCAACTCGTGCCGCAGATCCTCCTTCTTCAGCACCACCAGGAGACATTTGGTTCTGGCCAGGATCGTCGCCGTGCGAGGAACGTCCATCAGGATGCCAATCTCGCCGAAGAAGGCGCCTGGCCTCAACTCGGCGTACGTCGCCTCGCCATCGCGCGACGTCACGGCCACGGCTCCCCGCACCAGCCAGTACATCGCCTTGGCCTCATCGCCCTCCGTCAAGATGATGTCGCGTGGCGAGTGTACCTGGGGTCGCAAGTGCTTCCCAATGGCCGCCAGAAACGAGTCGGGGGCGGAGAGGAACAGTGGGAAGGACCGGATGCGATCCAGCAGGTCGAGCGGCATGTCGCGTATCGTGGACGCCGTGAGCGGCGACGGTCGGACCGGGCGAGTCGGGTTGGTCTCGAGGTTGAAGGACCGGATTAAGGACAGCGAGTCGGGGATGGGCGCTCCATTGGACCTGAAGGGCGCGCTGGGCGCTCCACGGCTTCGTCGCATCGTGCGTTACACGTAGAGCGCGGCTGGCCCCTCCTCACACGGCCAGCGGCCGTTATGCGGTTCGGGCTCGCAGCGGAGATGGGGGGTGGGAGTGGTACGTCCTGTAGATTCTGTGTGTTCAAGGGCCAGGACCGAGGTTTGGGTCGGGGGCAGACCTCGATCCGAGCTGTGTCGAGTGTTGCACACGCCCGAAGCCGCCTCGTCGCCGGGTCGCACTGCTCTGCGGATTGCGCCGTGCGTGCTATCTGTATATATGTCTATAGCGAGAGGCACGTCTGTCCGGTGCTCTGCTGCGAACGCGGGCAGGCTGCCTGACTGACTCTGGCCTCTGTTCGACTCGTTTTCGGGGAAGAGGTCGGACGGATCGTGCGCGGTGTCTGCTCGATTGGCGGTTAGCTGGGATGGAGACGCTTTTGCCTGCTACTGTACTGTGCCACCCGCGCCAGCTCGAGATTGAAGGTCGTGAGTGGGAAGAGGGGGGGTGGAGGAGGAGGAGGAGGAGGAGGAGGAGGAAGAGGGGGAAAGGCTGTGGCACAACCTACATCACTCTTCTTGTTCTTGTTCTTCTTCTTCTTCTTCTTCCCTCTCCAGCTCGCGGAGGAGAGATGAGCATGCGAGGGGCACTGGCGCTGGCGCTCGCGCTGGCAGTGGCATCGGCACTGGCACTGGCACTGGCACACGCAGCGCGGAGGGCGAGGAGCGCAGAGCGGCTCAAGTGGAGCAGAAGGTTGGTGCTAGAGCTGGAGCTGGTGCTGGTGCTGGAGCTGGTGCTGGAGCTGGTGTTTCGCTGGTGGTGCTGGTGGTGCTGCGTCGCTGGTCGTCGGCCTGGTTGCTCTGCTGCTGCTGCTGCCGCTACCGCTGCTGAGGCCTCGAACTGTCCCGAGCTTGTATGACCGGCGCCAGGGCACTCCTCTAGCACTCGCTCCTCTAACACTCACTCCTCTACGCTTGGAGGAAATCAACGTTGTACAGTATGTCCGGTAAACTAACTACGTGCCATGAGACGGTGGGGCAAGAAGGGGCGTGTACTGTGCCGTCGTCGTACTGTATTGTAGGTAGATGGGGAGACGAGGATGTCAACATCATATACACCAGCATCAATATCAATATCAAAATCAACATCAACATCAACCTCAACATCAATATCAGCATCAGCATACACATCAATATCAATATCAACATCTGCATCAACATCCATCTTAATCAACATCAACATCTGCATCAAAATCTGCATCAACGTCTGCATCAATGTCAGTATCAATATCAACATCAATATCAACATCAATATCAACATCAATATCAACATCAATATCAACCACAACAACCACAACAAAAACAACAACATCTGCATCAACATCCATGGTTCCACGGCTCTTTCTTGCACGCTCACGCTTCAGCATGACCACGGCACCACTCCCTGCGGCCCTGTTGCGTACAGAATAGAGCGCTCGATGGAACATCAAGCTCACACATTGGCTTCTTCCACGATCCTTCTAGAAGCCATCTGCTCCTTCGCCCCAGTGTTTCACGTTCGCACATGCCGGGAGAGACGATTTCTGCAATCCTACAGTACCGCAGTTCCCGGTGCTGCTGTATGGGACCTGAGAGGCCGCCGGCTTCACCTACTGCGCTGTACATACTGTACATACGTAGGTACGTACTGTATGTACATACTGTCTGTATGTATGTACATACTGTACATACATACTGTACTGCACTGCACTGGTTTCCGACGTCCGACCTCGAGCAAGTGCAGGGCCACGATAACTGATAATTATAGATACGGAGACACCGGATCGGTATGGTATGGTACAGCACAGTACAGCACGGTACGGCGCTTTGCTCTGACACGCGAAGAGCTTTTCGGCTCGAGAGTCAGGACATTTACTGTGTGTAAACACTGAACGATACGGTACCGCACCGTACTGTGTGGACTGTACTGTAACCACTTGCACCCGGCGCACCCGGCGCGCCCTCTGCCATCTCAGAAGGCAAGTCGGCCGGTGACACGGATACAGGCTTCAAAGTATAAAAGCAATAGCTCGCTCGGCCAACTCGGCCCAAAGCCACGCAGATCAACGACGAACTTGTCGAGAATGGGAAAGATACTGTAGCAAAAGCTATGGGCAGCCGCTTGGTCGAAGCCGAGTCGGTGTGAAACCCAGCTTGAGCAAGCTGCAGGGGAAACGCGTGAAGGCGAGAAGAGATGGGATGAAACCCTGGGCGGGTTTAGAAGATGTCTAGGTGAGTACAGATACTGTATGTAAGACGGACACTTTGTTGGGTGAGATGGGATCTACAGGATGTACTGCTGTGTTCTGTACATACTGTACAGTCGGGGGTGAGGTATGTATCTGTACTGAGGTATGTATCTGTACTGTACTGTATGTACTGTACATCCATACTGTATGTCTCAGCTTACGCGAGCCAGTGTCACGTGTGACCTCAACCTCAGGTCACGTTTTGAGACCGAGCTCGATGTTTGTTTGGGTGATACTGTACTGACTGTACTGTGAGTACAGTATGAGGCTGCACCCATCGACTTCTACCTCTCGATCTTTTGTCTCCTCGTGAACCGCTCGCGACCGGCGAGTGACGAAGACCCTGTCGAGACCAGGTTTCACTCTAGATTGTCTTGCAGTACTGTACTGTACTATGTACTGTACATACAGTAGTACATCCATACCTGCCCGTCTCGCTTACCGAACAACAAAGTCTCAAAGTCTCAAAGCATCAATCATCCTCCTCCAGCGTTGAGGCCACAACGCTCCTCTCTGCCCATGGCCGCCCAACTTTGGAACGATGTCTCTCAACAAGCCACTCTGCCACGCCTCGATCAAGCAACTCCTTCACCGCCTCCTGCGCTGTTTCTCCCATCCGAACCACCTCCTCAACGCGTTCGCCTGGCGCCTCACGACCGTCAGTCTCCTCTGCTACAGGAGCAGCAGACGACCGGTGCATCCGCACGCGCCGGGCGGCGAGTGTCGGCTCTTCGGCCGGGCGTATCTGCGCTTCTCGTCCGGCAACCGCAAGTGCCGTGCGTGACGAATTGGCGTCTCGCGTGCGGCGGAGTCGGCCTGTGGAAGTAGGACATGATTTCATCTTCTGTTTCCTCCTTGTCGAGGTTGCTGAGCATTCGAGGTTGCTGAACACCCAACTATGAAGAGATCACGGTTCCGAACCCGAGCATGGCTCGGAGGAGGGATGCAGATATCTTCGGATGAACTGGTGGGTTTGTGTGGGTAGTGGCACAGCTTCACTTGACAATGGCGATCTCACGAATGCACCGCACGCACGCATTTGGGAAGGACGGGATGCCGGCATCCTCCTCCATGAATCTGTGAACACATGACTCTTTCTCGGTCTCACGAATCATCAATCTTGGGCCAGGCAAATGGAGAAGCGGATTGTATATTTCGCTAAGTCCAAGCTTGTGTTGGGTGTAATTACTCTTGGTGAAATCGAAAGCTGATTAGTGTCTTTTTTTAAAACTCAGGACAGTGGCGCAAGAGAGAGCGTAGATCGCGAACGAAAAAACACCTGACTAAACGCTCCCCCGATCCACGTCTCGAGAGTTGCTCTTCCGTCAGATACGACCTGAGGCATCTAGCAAGTCACGCCCGCAATGCCACCAAGCGAGTAAGCACACACGGCCGCAGCGAGAGCCTTGTCCAAGTGCGTCTTCTTGTCGACGGCAGCAACCTGGCAGAGGGGAACAACATCGATGGTGCCAAAGGCCATGGACTAACACGCGTGCCATTCGTCAGCGGGGTTTCCACACCTTGGCTGGGGTGGAATAGACTCACGTCAAGAAGGTTCTTCTGGAGACGCAGAGCGGTTCTGACATCGTTCTGGTACAGGATGGTGGTCAACACCCCCTTGCTGGCGATGGTGTTGAGAGTGGCGACATGGATGTCGACGAACTGCCTGCGCGTCAGTGAATCTTCTCGGAGAAAGGAGAGGGGAACGTACCCCGCCGAAAGCGAAGCAGACCGGGCTCGCGTTCGCGGTGGAGAACACTGGCGTGCTGGGCTGGGCCAGGACGAAGGTGTTGATTTGGCTGTTCATCTGGTTGAGGGCCTGGACCAAAGCCTACGACCGAGCCATGCCCCGATTAGCCTTTTCCTCTCGACGAGGAGATCACCCGCGTGCGGTGTATACGTACGTTGTAAGGGCTCCCGAGGGCGAGGTTCGTGTTGACCGCCGAGGCCGTCTGGGCCAGACTCTTGGTGAGAGTCGTGAGCGTCGTCCAGCTGCTGGCCATCTGGGCAGATGTTTGGGCGCGAGCCTCGATGGCAGAGCCGGAAACGCTGGCCAGGAGGGGCGCGGCGGAGACGAGGATGCTGAAGAACTTCATGGTTGCGGTTTGGTTGTTGGGCTGCTGGGCTGCTGGGCTGTGTCTTGCTGGTTGGCTGGCGGTCGGTTCTCTGACTGTAGATGCGATTGAGATGCAGAAGGCAGAAGGCGATGATAATTCAATTTGGGAGAGCAGGAGAGGCATTCTTATACTCAGACCTGGACGCGAGAATGCGAGAACGAGAAGAGGGCTCGAAGAGAGCGCTCTCCGAGCACTCGATGAGACTGGCAGACAGCCTCCGCTATCCTGAGTTTTCGACCACGACTATTTCCCAAATGAGCTTTCCGGCTCTCCACATTCGGGCTCGCTTTCAATGCTGTGCATATTGCTCTAAAAGATGATCTCAGACAGCTTGGCCATCCTGACTTTTCGATCCCGACCATCTCCCCCAGTGAGCTTTCCGGTTCTCCACATTCGGGCTCGCCGTCAATGCTGTGCATATTGCTCTAAAAGATGACCTCAAGGTCTCTCGTCCATGATCCAGAGCCTCATAGCGAACATAACAGACTCCCACCGCGTCGTTGCAGCCTGCCACAGTATTCCCCAACCGACCCTAACCTTGGGTCTTACTACACCGCGCGTGACCATCATTCACGCAGAGCCGTCGAAGAGGAATCGAGGCTCGACGTTGCCTGTCATAGAGGCACAGTACGTCGGGACCACACGCCGGCCCAGGAAAGAGCGCGAGCGGCCCAATGGGAAAAGAGTCGAAGTCAACAATCAACATTCAGCCCGCCCGCCCGCCAGCCAGCCACCATCTTAGAATCTGAGACAGCCGAGCCCGCGACGCAGAGACATCAACACAACACAGACTCGCCTGTCCTATGTGCTAATGCGGGCGCTCGTAGCGGCACGTCAGATCTGGCAGAGCGTCAGCCGCGGTGCGAGACGAGCCGCCAGCGGTTGTTGGACGAGCATTCTATTGGCGGCTCGCGACGAGAAGTCCCCGACACGACGTCCATCCTCGAGCGACGTCCATCCGTTCGACGGCGCGTTGTGGTGTGTGTGCTCGAGGCCCGGCGGTGGCCAACCCGTGGGAGAGAGAGAGAGGGGGGGGGCACCACTCTTCTCCCGAATCTCGTGACGGCGAGTCAAGACTCGCGGATGGAGACTGGGAAATGCTCACTGCTCTTCCGGCTCGGTTGGGCGCCACAAGTCTTGCGCGGGCTCTTAGCTGGAGAGTGATGATGTTCACGATACGGCCCTCTGCGTGCGGTCTTTGCCCTCTTGCTCCACGCCGCCGCGCCCGTCCCCGACTCGCTCGCTCGCTCTCTCTCTCTCTCTTTCGATAGCCGCGACTTAGAGTATTCTGCAGAGCATGGACAGTGTGGAACGGGCCTCGCTGCTTGCTGAGAACCCATGGATCGATCGTGACTGACACCTTGACACCTGCCACATTTAACGGCGCAGGTGCGGCGAGGCGTTTCTGAAGACTATCGAAGATTCAGGAGAGGAAGAGACGGCGTGGTGCGGGTGATGCACCCGGGATTCAGGTGGATGGAACCTGCAACAGAGTCACAGGACGATGCCAGAGTCTTGATTGATCAAGTGTTTCGCATCGCCAGTTGTATGCATGGGCGCTAGTGC
Organism: Blumeriella jaapii; assembly: GCA_009599575.1. Classification (NCBI taxonomy): domain Eukaryota; kingdom Fungi; phylum Ascomycota; class Leotiomycetes; order Helotiales; family Drepanopezizaceae; genus Blumeriella; species Blumeriella jaapii. Next base: position 24,961 of record VWND01000027.1, on the reverse strand, counting down.
TACCCATTGCTATAGGTAGGTAGCTAGTCGCATCTTCCGACCAGCCTCATGTCCATATGTTCACCAAAACCGCGATCCGCGTTCAGTCATTTCTGGCTAGAGCTTCTCAGACATACTTGGCTTGCAAGTGACTAACTGTCTTGCCATTGGAATCCTCGATCCTTGTCTTTCAGCGAAATTGAATCCAGACAATTTCGCAAACCTTGACTGGAACTTCTCAACCCACTCGTACTACTTACTAGAGACGACTGTCGTAGATACCATTCCAATCTTCTTTTAATCTATTGTTTTCTTCTTCGAATGACTAGCAGCTCTATCAGTCGATATCTACAGCACCACCAGCGCTTTCTCAGGTGATGCCTTTTACTTTAATCTCCGTCTAAAATAACGAAGACAGTTTGCAAAAGCAACACAAAGAAGCCCGGGCCGGTAATGACAATGGATTCGGTTGATGAGCAGATGAACCGGTTCGAGGGAAGCGACTCTGCCTGAACCGATTCGCAAACCGAATACGCCTTTGAGAAAAGCTCGTACACGGAAATGAAGGGTCGAGATACGACATCTTGATTGGCTAGCACGAACAGCAGAAAAGGCGACGATCTTCTCGGTCGCGGACTGCAAGATTGGGGTTTGGAACGCGATGGAGAGATGGTCGGTGACGCGCTTGAACACTGTAAAGGCAGGCTTGGATGGAGAAGAACGCCGACGTCAACTGAGAGCTATCGAGTCCAAACGGGGGAACAGGCTGGATAGCGAGCGAGCTGTGGCTGGGCTCGATCCAACCGTATGAACGAAAAAAAAAAAGGGGACTGCTGCTTACATGCTATTTAACTGCGGATGAAAAAGGTAAATGCGTGTGGTAGCGTTCCCTGCGAAGATCGTTAGAAGAATAAGAGACTGCAAAAGTAGTGGTTGGATTACGTGTGCGAAGCATGAGTTATATACCCTGGCGATAGCATTAATCATTACGGGCCGTACCTTCCAACGGCCAGGTACGGGAATACCGTGCAGTGTGTGAATGCTTCTAGAATTTGGTGACTGGCCCAGGCTGCCGATGGAGAGATTCTACTGGTAACGCAGTCACGAGCCCGCCTCGGTCTCATGAGCAGCGGTTAAGCGTTGGTTGCTTAAGCCCCGTCATTTTGTGAAGATGGATATCCAGGTGCTGTTCTCAGCAGACGAGATAGCTCGGATCTCTCACCAAGGTTTATATCAGCATGCGAGCGGATCATAGTACTGTACGTGCTCAAAGTTGATGATTGACTGTAGGGAAAGAAGTGTCCGCTCCGAAGAGATCTGATGGCTCGGGTGGCCAGCGGCCTAGCTTGGAATTGGTAAAGGAAAAAGGACAGATCAAGGGTATGCTGCAACTCGCGTTCGGTATTCATGGAGTTGCAATCTACGTCTCTTTCATGTAACCGCCCTTTTGTTGCATTCTGCCCAAATCTGCTGCTGTCCCTTTGCTTTGCTTTGCTTTACTTTATTGAAAGCTTTAAATCCTAGCTTGCCAGACACCGTACTTGGATGTTTTCTACTTGCTAGCTATCGTCACGGAAAAGCTATCGGTCGTCAATGGATTGCAACACACTGTGAAGATGCCTTTGATACCAACCCAAGAATCCCATCTTGCGTTCACGCGCTGTCTTTGCAAAGCACCGTACGTAGACTCTGGATATCTGTCAGTTCGTCTTCTATATTGGGAATAAGCGTTCTGTCGCCCGGCATGCCAGTATGTAGAGGCCTGTCCTTCTTCGGAAGGAACCCGCCTAGACATCCACAGAGCCCAGAGCCAAACTGACTGAGGGGGGCACTTCCTGGTTCAGCAAGCAGGTCAATTCGAAGCAAGCAGGTCAATTCGAAAGCAAGCTAAACCACGTGAGAGGAGACAAGCTAGCCCGCACACGCTCCATTATGTCAACACGGCGCGGAGGTGTCAACACTTCCCACAAACCTCAGCTTCGTGTTTTCCCCAGTCCGACAACAGCGAGGTAGGAAGCCAGCCCCTGCTCAATGTTTATTTGATACCTGTTAGCGCATGCTAACCGAAGTCTTAGCGAATCATGGAGAGCTCACTACCAACGGGTCCGAGCGTCGAGGAGCCGACGGAGCCCTTGAAGAGCGACGACCAAGATTTCCTCAATCGCGAAGACCAACAAGACCACAACCACGATGCGTTCCTGAGCTTCACCAGCACCGGCTTCACCATGAACGGCAGAGGCTTCGTGAAGAAGCTCTTGCGCCAGCCGCCGGCGTCGCCAGCCACCGAGCCCGCCGCGACGAGCGCCCTCGAGTCCCTCCGGCCCAGCGCGTCACAGCGCGCGATCTTCTCGCTCGGCGCGCCCATCACCTGCCTCGCCCGCTCTCCAGATGGCTCGCGCGTGGTGGTCGCGGGCCCAAAGGTCTTCAAAGTCCTGAAGGTGGAGGGCGCAACAATCACGGAGGAGCTGGACCTGCGCGCGATCATCGTGGCCTACGCCGCCAGCCATGACCCCTCCGCCGCCACCCCCGAGCAGCTCAACATCCGCGACGTCAAGTGGTCGTACGGCGATCTCGACACATACATCGTCACGGCGTGTGGGAACGGGCGCATCACGGTGTACGATCTCAACCGGGTGCAGGAGGGATTGGAGGTGGCGCGCATCGAGGCACACACCCGACAGGTCCACAAGCTCGACATCAGCCCCTTCAAGAGCAATTGGCTCCTCTCGGCAAGTCAAGATGGGACCGTTCGAAGCTTCGATCTCAAGCAGGTCTATCCTGCGCGCTCGGGTCCGGCCGTGAGACCGTGGAAGGTGTTCAAGTGCAACGCGGACGCCGTGCGGGATGTGAAGTGGTCGCCAACCGACGGCATGGAGTTTGCGTGCTGCACCGATGCGGGCGTGGTTCAGAAGTGGGACATCCAGAAAGCCACGGCTCCGGCGCTGAAGCTCACGGCTCATACGAGCGCGTGTTCTTCCATCTCGTGGCACCCGGACGGCGAGAGTCTGATTAGCGGCGGCATGGACCAGCTGTGTCACGTATGGGATCTGTCGAAGAAGGCCGAGAGAAACCAGAAGTCCAAGTTCACCTTCATCACGCCCGCGCCCGTGTCCCACGTCTCCTGGCGCCCAGCCTGCTGGTCTACCACGGCGCAGGGCAGGAGAGCGGCGCAGGTGACCGTGGCATACGACGACTCCAACTCTGGCCGCTTTCAGACCTCGAGCGTTCACATCTGGGACCTCGCACGAAGCACACTGCCCTTCAAGGAGATCGAGGAGTGGGACAACGCGCCATCGGCACTCCTTTGGAACACTCGGGATCTCCTTTGGAGCGTCGACAAGGCGGGCAATTTCATCCAAACAGATGTGGCCTTCGTGCCTCAGCTCATGGAGCGCCGGAGCCTCTCAACCTTCTGTTTCGCGCCAGACGGATTCCTCTTGATGTTTGTAGAGCAGCGCCAACCGCCTCCCCGCTCCCGCCCCTCCGTGCCACTACCGGACTCGTCTCCGGGCTTCGACAAGGGTGGGCCTCTGTTGAGCCTCAGCCGAAGCGACTCGGAAGAGGATGTGGTCGGCAGCTTCTTGGGTCCCAGACGGAGAGCAGGGCGTAGGAGAAGACACAGCGGACGGGGACAGTCGTTGAGCTCCACTCCGCCGACCGGCGTGGGACTGGCGGACCAGAAGGTCATGTCTCTGGAGGATGGAGTGAAGATCACGGGAATCTACGAGCCAGTTCAAATCAAGGCTATAGGTCGCTTACCAGAGCCCATCATCAAAGCCAAGCCCTCGATCTACCAGTATTTCAGCAATTGCTACTTGCAGCTGCTCGACAAGAAGCTGTTCCCTGATGTGTACGCTCAGCCGATGCACATTCGTGTGGAGCAAATCATGAAATGGTTTGCTGATTACGCAGAGGATGTCGCTCAGTTTCGTCTAGCCCAGTCTTGGCGGGGTCTTGCCTTTCTCATGGGCCGTCTTCTCTCTGAGCGAGCCGAAGCCCATCGCAATTCAAGACTCGAATCTAAGGCTCAGCCATCCCACGAGCAGCCACAGGAGTCACCGACCGAGTCGAAAGTCCAAACCGATCGCGGGAATGAGCTGCCTAAGGCATCAAACCAACAGCCCAACAACCCCGCGCAGAAGCACGGCATTCCCATAGTTCGTGAAGATCTGGAGAGTACGTCCAACGTGGCTACACCTTTGGCACGCCCCGTGCGCGACCACGATGTCGAGGAGGCGAGGCCAATCATGAGCGACGACAAAATCCAACTGCCTGGAGCTGCTCATCCGCACATTCCAAGCCCAGTTCCTGTCCCTAGTGCAGACAAACAACCCTCTGGACAATCGCCATCTAGCGTGGAAGGCTATGACTTTTACGGCATGGAACAACCACCTGCAATTGACTATGCTGCTCCTTCCAGAAAGGCGCCTCTGCGTTTGGATTATCAGGATCGCCCCAGTACGAGTACCCAGCGTCATGATTCGGAAGAGAGCTTTCAGATGTTTTCTACCTCGGGCGACTCTCAAGGAAGCAGATTCGTGAATTCTGACAGCGATCCTCAAAGCCTCGATAAAGGAAAAGGCCGGGAGTTACGGGATCGGGTCTCAACGTGGGAGGGCCGTCATCATCGCCCAGGCGCCGACTCTGAGCCAGTAGATGATCCTTCTCCGAGCCGTTTTGCTCCAGGGCCACAGAACGTCCGTCCACTGCATAACCCATCTGAGCCACCTGTCTTTAGGCTACAGGAAGCTTCCGCCCCCAAGGATACCGCACCTGTGAAGTCTCCCGCTGAAGAGGTCCCGGGCAATCCTTCTCCGTCCGAGCCACCGTCCGAGAGAGTATCGGAAGACCCCAACATCATCGAGAGCGATTACTTCCCCTGGCCTGGAGACCCATCATTTCTCATCCCGCCCCTGGATCCCAACATCGTTGTCCCACGCTTCCTTGAATTCGAGCTTCGAACTGGTGTCCTGAACGCCGCAGCCATAGTGCTTCTTCTTCGCCCGCTCCTCGCGCCCGATGCCATCGACCCCATCCAAGCCGCGGCAATCATGCGTCAGTACCACCACCGTCTCATGAGCATGAAGCTCTTTCAAGAAGCAACGATGCTCCGGAACCTTTGCGTCCCTCTCTACCCATCTGTCTATGGCCCAGCACAAGAAAATGTCACGATTGGCTTCTTCTGCACGGAGTGCGACAAGCCGCTCGACAACGACCCGTTGATCCCAGGATCGGTGTGGAAGTGTCCCCGCTGCAACACATACATGGACCCGTGCCCCATCTGCCTCTCTCGCGAGGTGCCCCAGGATCTTGACTACGCCGAGCCCGAGGGAGAATTTGCGATCAGCAACTGGTGGTACTGTCCTGGCTGCGGCCACGGGGGCCATAGCATCTGCATGCAGGCTTGGCACACCGACGAGGGAACTATCAATTCCGGTGGCTGCTGTCCGGCGGAGGGCTGTCTGCATCCGTGTCTACCTGGTGAGTGGAGAGAGGCTTGCGCGACCGAGAAGCTCAACGTCAAGGCGAGGGAGATGGATGCCGCGGTGCGAGAGAATGCGAAGCAGAGTAGTCGCGGTCCTGCAGGCCGAGGCGGCATGGTCATGAGGGATGGAATGGAGGTCAAGCAGAGTGAGGCTGTGGAGGGCGTGCGCGTTGCACTCGGGGGGCTGGGGCTGGAGAGGAGAAGAGGGTGAAGCTTTTTGCGTCTGGGAATGGGTAGTGGAGAGGGAGAGGGAGAAGGGGGGGAGGGGGCGTTTCCGGTGTGGTGAGCTTGAGCGTACATATGGGTTTGGCTGGCGTTTTGTAAGACAAAGATACCCTCTGCCTCTGGCAGCTGCATTCATGCATGGCGTTGGGATTTGCTTTTGTAATGATAGTTAGCGTGAGCACATCTCACAATTACACCTTCTACTCGCTCCCGCCACAACAACAGTGCCTTGTATCTTTCTTTCTATCTTTCTTTGTTTGTTTGTTTGTTTGTTTCCTTCGCTTCGTGACTCCATCCCCAAGCTAGGTAGGTACCTAGGCAAACGTCTCCTACAGCCGATTCGTTCCAACAGACACACGTACAGTACATGTCAAAACCTCCTCTTCTTCCTCACGGGCACCCTAGCCTTGGCCTCCTCCAACTCCCTCCGCAGCACCTCCCGCCTCCGATCCGCCCGCTCCGTACTCGTCTCCCGCGCCCGCGGCTCCGGCGTCGCGCTGCTCTCCATCTTCAGCGGCACGCCACCGCTGTCCGGCCGGGCCCGCGCCTGCTCCTCACGCTATCGACCACCGTCTGCGTCTCGGGGCTCTCCCTGCTGGTCCCGATCGCGCGACTCTTGCGCTTCGGCGACGCGGCTCCGGGGCCCGCGTCTTGCTCTTTGTGGCGGCCTATGTGGCCCAGTCTGCCTCGCTTGGGCTTGGGGCGCGGCGGCGTGGCGTGGGCGTCGTTGTCGTTGGGGAGCGTGTCGGCTGAGGAGCCGGGCGCGGGTGGTGGTGGGTCGGGAGGAGGCGCGGGCGCCTTGTTGGCGCCTATCTTGCCCAGTGGGGTCTTTCTCGCGCGCTGGACTGCGGGGACCGGGACGGGAGGTGGGAGTGGAGAGGCGCGGTTCGCTTTCTCTGGAAAGGGGGAGGTCTCGTCGGCTGTGCTGTCGTCGTTGTCGTCGTCGTTGGGGCTTGCGCCTGGAGCTGGAGAGGAAGATGGTGGAAGGGCGGGTTTCTTTGCGCTTGCTGTGCCGAGCTTGCCTCTAGCGGGCTTGGGAGATGGAGATGGAGATAGAGACGGAGATGGCCGTGGTGAGGAGCGAGGAAAGCTGTCCGGGATTTTGGATGCTTGGGAGGGGAAGTCTAGACCGTCGTCGTCTGAGGCTGTGGCGTCGTCTATCTCGGTCTTGTCTAGGATTGTAGATGAAGTTGGCTTAGACGCTGGAGCCACTGGGGGTGTTGACTGGACTTGAAACGCATCCTCATCTCCGTCTTGCGTTTCAGCTTTCTTCAACGCTGGAGAGTTGGCCTTTTGCTTCTCGAGCCAGGCTTTCCCGCCACTCGTGGTACATTTCCCCGAGTTCAGATTCACAGTCATCCCTTTGATGCCATCCCACCATTCCTCCTCGCCCTCGGGAGTTTGTCCAGTGGCGTAGACACTGATTTGCTTCGCGAAGAGCTGGCTCACCAGCTCCGCCGTATCTTCCACGGCCTCGTGGCTCAGCTCCTTGCGCCATGAATCCAAATCAAAAGGAGCCACGCCCTTCACCTTCTCTTCGGCTTTGCGGCGCGAAACTTTCCGCCCTACACCTCCCGCAGCTTGGGGCCAGATCTGGCCCAGTTCCGTATGCTGCTCCTCCAGCTTGTCCAGAAGCTTCAGGATGACATGATCCTTGTCTTTCAACTCCTGCGTCAAGCTCCTGACCTCCTGCGCGCTCGCGTGCTGGCTTTGCAGTAACGGGATGGTGAAACAACTGGCCATTACGGACTGCGGTGCGGCACCCAGTCGCACCGGCCATTCCAGTGCCGCGAAATCGCCTGGTAGATCTACCGAGACGTTCAGGATGAGGGAGGGCCGATCCGCATCCCTAGCGGCATCAGGATTGATGGTCAGAGCTAATGCGGTGCCGTCTGCCCCCTCCAGCCCAAGCCGTATCTTCTCCAGGAGTATCCTCAACTGGGCGCCATCACTGGGAACGATGCTGGTGTCCTCCTCTCTGCTGCGCGAGACGATCGCGGCTCGGTCGAGCGACTCGCTCCAGATGTGCTTGAGGTCCGTCAAGTGGACCGCGAACGTGGAGGACGTGACGGCCGTCGAGACGAGGAAAACCGGCAGTTGCGCGCTGGCTTGCGGGCACAGGCGGAGGGGTCTCCAAGCCATGCTGCTCAGCCTCTGAAGGTCTGAATGGGTGGGGGTGAGGGGGAGACGTCGCACGAACCGGGCCGCAAGGCTGGCGGTGAGAAGGCGCCGGCTTGGATCTGGGGGCCGAAGGGGAAAGGAGCGCGGGTGGCTACACAAAAGACGGAGCAGTGGATATCCACACTCTCTTGCGTGCTGTGTCCGATAATGTAGGTGTGCGTTGTGAAGGTTGTGGCATTGTTGTATGTTGTGGTCGTCGAGCAGGCAGGCAACCGCGATGCCACAGCCTCGCGAGGTACTGTAAGATAGCCTGATCACGTGAGGGGCATTGCTTCCGGACTTCCGCTGGCATGTTGTGGCATTGAGAAATTGCAGTAAGCATGGTAGGAGAGGCGTCGCATGATTTAGAAGGTGTCTGGTTGCAACCGCGGTCAATGTGTTGAGGCGATGTTCAGATCCGACGCGAGGGACTTCGGTTAATTCAAGGGGTAAGTAAACAAAGGTCAGGATTACGTTTCTGCTTGATAAATAGGACTACAGAAATACTTGGGCCTCAAAACAACATATCGTTGACTACCTTCGCAGATACATTCTGCTAGCATTGAGATGCAGCGCGTCAATAGAAAGCGCCAGCGATTTCCAGTCTGGATATCTGCAGGGTGTTCTTTTACTTACGGAAAAGCGTTTCTTATCTTCAAGGTTAATTCCGCTTTCGCCGCGAGGTGCTCTGTGAAATCATGACTCGGTTGAACAAATCGACTTTCCGTATGATCGCCAACTGAAGACACAGGCAAAGTACCTCTTGTGACTGGCTGAGAAGCCGAGCCCGAAATTGACGCGAAGCTTTCTGCAGTGCAATACTCCTCTCTCTACGCATGGCCCAGCAAGGCCGAATCTGGCATGGTTCTGGCACAGATTCAAGGTTAATTCCGTCCCCAGTCCATTCGTCCAGCACCACGTTGTCTTGCTTTTTGATCTCCGATGTCCCCACTTCTCAAGCAGCGCCAAGGGGATTTGTGGGAACCCCCCTTAGGAATACTAGGGTAGAGAGATGGCTCTGATCACGTGACCATCATCGATAGCACGTGGTCGCACGGTGGAAGGAGCGTGGGTTCCTCCAGCATGTGTTCTCAGCTGCATTAGATAGCAGAAAGCATAAAGATCTCAAGCAACGAATGAAGACTAGTCGCTACTGTACCACCAAGCTGTGAGACCAACAGATTGTGATGTATTACCTACATGCCCTCCGCGTGGCCAGAGGCACTCGAGGAAAGTCTACAAGCAAGAGAAGCGCCCTCTGAGCTGCATCAAGACGTGCAGAGTCTCCCGCAGTGGCGCCCTGCACATCACCCATTCTATCTGCTGCTGCAGATAATCGCAGCTCGGGGCCAGGATTCCCCAAGGATCATCCTTTGACATCGGGAAAAGCTTGTAGGGATGCTGGCGTTGGAAGCGCCGTGATGATGAATGGGCAATTGGCCAGTCCCGCAGCCGTTGTTGACTCGAGAATGATATATCTCACGGCGAGGGCCGGCCCGTGCCATGCAGCACCAGATCCGCCATGGCAGCAAAGTCAACAGAAATGCGTGCCACCCCCACACTCAAGAGACACCCTGGCCTAGTCGCGCCGTTACAGATGGAAACGGCACAAGATCCGAGCCTCTACAGCACTCGCGTCACTTGGCTACCGCAGCTTGGACGGGGCGGGCCAGCGGTATGTGGACATCGAATACCGTCTCGAGGCATGTCTCTCCCAGATTCTCAGCTATAGCAGGGCTGGTGGTATGTGAACCCGTCTGGTGGGATTGGCGTAACGCTGACATGGCACAGACTTGTCATCTGTTGAATCCAGTTCGGAAGCGAGATACACGACCACTACTCGGGGTGCCGATGAGACTTCGTCTTCGTATTGCTACTCTCTTGTGCATGAGGGCTGGCCTACCGCTCTTTCGGGTCGACACCGGGTTCCCGACTGCGGAGTCAGGAGATGGACGGCGACGCGACGAAACTGCTACCGTCAAAGTACATGAGGGACGGAGACCATCGACAAGCCAGTGTCGAGTGTAGCTATGGCGCTCCGAGTGGTCGATCGGCGATTTGTTAAGGGACTATGCAGGCTATCTCCCGCTGAATGGTGGCGTCTGGACCCTTTTGCCAAGCAGTCGCCGAAGAAAGGCTAAGGTGAAGGAATCCAATGGCCAGTTCTGTCACATTATGCAAGTCACTGACTTGGTGCTCCGGAATGGCTTCTTGGTAATGCTTCAATACTTAGCTCCGTCTTCAAGAGTCGGCTCAAGGCTACTGACAGTTCCTTGAGCTGGACTTGGAAGCAGCAATGTGGCAGAAGAGGCTGAGGAGCTACTTCCCCTCGATTGTTCCTTTTCATCTCCCTTTGAAGAATATCTCTTCAACTCGCTGACTTCAGCTCGCCTGGTCATTCCAGGGCGGGATGCCGTGCTTCATCGGCTTTCCGAGGCCTTTGGGGTTCTTCTCTCTCTTTTTGAGGGACCCTGATACTCAGAGTCAGCGTGCATTCGTTGAGAGGCCCAGATGATGATGCAATTGCAGAGTCGGAAGACTTATGCCAAAGGCCGGGACAACGAGTCGGCACGTTCCATATCTCACCTTCTCATAAATGCACGCCACTGCCACAGAAAATGACCTATCAAGTATTACATTAGAAAGCAGCATCTTTGGCGAAGATCACGGAGTATCTCTTGCTGACGCTGGCCGGGCACAGGCCGAACCAGACACTGCATGCTTAGGCTCCACACCCCCTCGCTTAACCAAATGACAATAGATGAGCAGTACATGAGAAATCTTACAGATATCATGGACCCCTTTTACACCGCCAAACAACCGAATGCAGAACCCGCAAAGCCACTATGCCATTGCGTAACCATCCCATCATCATCGTCATCATCGACCGAAAGAGCCCCAAGAATCCGTCTACACCAAACACAGATTTCCTCCGCAAGTATCGGAACACGATACGTCACATCGCAACGAGAACAGCTTGCCTCCCGTACTTACCTCTGGCCTAGGCCCGGCCCGTGCCGGTGGGATGTGCGCTCAGTAGTGGTGGTTGGACAGGGGTTGGCCGACCTGGAAGTGTGCATCGGCGCCGTTGCTAAAAAGCGGGCTGCCCTCAACACATCCCCGGACATCTTCTAGTCGATACATCTGTTGCATCTCGTCGTACGGTTGCTCCGGCTCCACCTTCATTGCGCCGAAATAAAACGGGCCTGCGCCGAAATCCACGGCGCTGGGTGGCGTCAGAGGCGATCTCTGGCGCTGCTCGTGGTGCGCATGGTGCTGGAGATGATGCTGCGGTGGGAACTGAGGCCCGCGCATGCCCATGCTGTCAACGCGCTGACTGCTGTCTCGTCGCTCGTCCTTGACTCGTTGTTGACGTTGCTGCTGGAGCTTGGCTTGCTTGGTAGACATACCACCTCTGCGGCCGGAGACGACGCGCGCGAGGGACGGCGTATCGCTGCGGCCAGACTTCTTGGTGCCATTACCTCTGCGGTAGCGGGTTGTAGACTGCACGCCGTCTCTGATAGCAAATTCTTCAAGGACCCACTCGGTGGATTTCTTGGAGTCGTTATCGGGAGTTTTACGCTCGGTTTTCTTGAAGGCCTGGAGATGTTAGCAAGCACTAATGGTGAGTCGGGGTAGACATACAGCGTTCATGGACAGATTGTGGCGTATACTATTCATCCATCCCTTGCTACTATCCATTTTGCCCTTCTGCGTGTTGTCCCTGAACCACTGATAGATCTCTTGCAGGACCATGGACTTCGTGGGCACGCTCATCAGTGCGCGGTGGATCAGCTTTGCGTAGGGCTCTTCGGGGTGATGCTCATTCTGATCCTCGACTTCGGCAGCAGTCATCTCGCGCGAGGTGTTGCCCTCGTCTGAAGCCTCGCTCGAAGGCAGGCTAAAGGACGAAAAGTCAATCCTGGACTCCTCCGGCTCCATCTTGGGCACCGGGCTGTTGGAGATGCTCATCCGCTGAAAGTCCCGCGCATTGCTCATGTGCTGGTGGTCAAAGGGGGAGCTCATGACTGGCGAGTGCTGCATGCCGTGGCGATTAGAGTCGAGGATGTAGGAGGGCGCGAAGCTCTCTTCGAGACACATGTTGTTATCGTTAATGCTGTACAGGTTTGACATGTAGCGAGGCTGATGATACTCTGCGCCTCGGGGGAAGCTGCCATTGTGTCCGTTGATGTTTGACGCTGAGTACCCGCCGTAGCTGTGGTGATTTTCTTGGAAACCTCCAGACGTCAGACTCGGGTCTGTCCACGAGATTGAGGGCTGAGACATGGGGATCGGCTGCATGAGGTTGCTGTAGCTTGAGGATAGAATGTTGGAGGAAGCGGGAGAGGAGCTATTCATGAGATGCTGAGAAGAGGAACGGGATAGAGCCGGCAGGCCATCGAAGGTGAAGATGGGATGAGACGCTGAGGCATCTAGATCTCCGTCATACTCGCCGTACTGAAAGTCATCGTCGGGAAGCAAGCCGCTCATCTGAGGACGACGCTGCTGGTACAGGCCCGTGTTCATAGCGTCCATAAGCAGAAAGAACGCTTCCCGAGCCTGTGATGGGGCGGAAGGGATGAGTTGGTGCCCTGTTTCAAAGGCGGTTTTGGATTGCTCGCTGTTATTGTAGGACAGGTGAGACAGAGGGTATCGGATTCGGAGATTTTGTCGAAGAATGGGAAGTGTAGCAAAGGATATCGGATGTAGATATCGAAATGAAAGTCTGGAGACCGGCTCGTGGCAGGACAAGGCCATACATCCATGCAGGGTAGCGCTGACAGCACATTGGTACAAGCTCCTGATCTGTGATGCAAGCCCCGTTTGCAACGGCACGTCACATAAGGAAGGGAGAGAGAAGGCAAGAATGAAGATGCCTACCGTACGTTCTGAGAGGCTCTGGAAAAGCAATCGCTTGCTCTCCTGCCACCACAAAAACCTCTCACAATTTGAGTGCAGTAGGTGGAGATGGTCTGTGGGCTGCAAGCGGTTGTACAATGGGGCCGGATAGCCGCAGGTCACTAGCCGGAAATCTGTGGGAGAAGAGAGGAGGCACTGTACGTTGGGGGATCTTTCCACCGTTTCACCGTACGCCTCGACCAGCCTTAGACCGTGTACACCTTCTGAAGGTGCCTCTCCCGGCTGGGGACTTTCTAGAAGTGCGGGAGAAGTGAGTGCTGCCTCGCCTACCCGGAACGGCTGGCAGGCCACTCCGCGCAGGCTTCCCTCCGCGATGAAGGGATATAGGGAAAGCGAGCGGAGATTCCGAACCAAAGAGAAGCGACGGCAGGCCGTCAGCCATTGCTGAAATGCACCCGGGACACAGTGCAGCCACTTGAGCTGGGATGGAGCCATTGCAGGATCACGACACCGGTGATGTTGCTGGACGTCACTTTGTAGCTCTCTTGCCATGCTGCACACAGGGAAGGGGAGGCACTTACAGCGGGATAACGGCTGTGACAAGGGGTTGTGTGACGTGGCACGTGCGTCTTCTCTAGGAAAGGATTCAGTGAGAAGCTGTATTGTTGACCCTAGTGGACTTCTACTTCCCAGGCCCAGATGCGCAAGCTTGACCCTCCACAATCATTTTCTGTAGTAGATCTACGTGACAGGTTAGCAAACCGTAAAACAGCCACAGGAACATAATCATGCGTACCTTCTTGAACTGGAAGTGCAGTTGGAGGATTCCCTGTGCGCGAGATCAGCTTCTAAGGCGAGGGTAAGGATCACGGGGAGCAGGGAAGCAGGGAGCTTCTGACGCGCGCTTGACGGCTGTTTGCACACAGGGGGGGAGGGGAAAACGTACTTTGTCGAAGCTGGAGCGGAATCCACGATCTCTCTTTGCACTGTAGTCCCACTCGCGGTCTACGATTCGAAAGGCGATATCCTCGTAGGGCGGTCCGGCAATGAAACGAATGAGACAGGTATCCTCCTCTCCGGCTGGAGCGAAAGATTCGCCCCGCTTTCGTCCATGCTCTCGGAAGATCTTGAACGTGGGAGCCTTGGCTTTGTCGATTAAATCCGGGTAGAAGATGTTAAACTTGTATCCCTGGACAACTTTGGGAGGGGGATTGTCGTGGTCATAGTGAGTTTGATTATACTTGTTCCATTCGTATCCCATCTGCACGCGGTTAAAGTAACGGGGTTTTCTAGGCCTGTATTTGTCGGCCCACTGAGGCTTCGCCGTGGTGCCGACGGTCTCTTCTCCTGCAAAGATCTCTTCGTCCTCATCCACGCCGCGAGCAACCTCTCTCTCGTACAAAGCCTTGGTAGCTTGTGAGAAATCCTCGTTGACAGCGGTAGAAAAGCGTTGTGTGCCGGGAGGATGGACTCCGACCGTCGAGGTAGTGATTGCTTTAGTGTTTGAGCTTGCTCCCTTCTCGTTAGTTGCTTGCCGTCGGGGCACATAACCAAGCTTCAGGACTTTGCGCCGTTCTGCCACAATCTTCTGCAGGAAGACCGACTCGTCCACAATCTCGCTCGATTTTTCCTCGGAATGCAACTTCAAAAGAGGTTCTGGATCATACTTCTGGGAATATGGGAAGGGCGGTTGTCGGACATCTGCGACATCCGTGCTTGGTCCCGGGCCATCGGTACCTTCTTCGACGACGGGGATGGGGCCACCTAGAAGCTCTTGCATCTTGTGTCGCACAGCCTCGGCGTCCTCTTGTTGTTCCTTGCGCAGCTTCTCGAGGCGACTGTCGAGAACCGATTGATAAACTTTCTTGAGTTTCGCCTTGGCTTTCCAAATAAGTAGGCTGCGCAGTAGCTGTTCCCAGTAGTCCGTGTCGATCGGCTCGTTGGACCGGAGCTTTGCTCTGATCTGTATCTCCAGCGCCTCCAGCTGCTCGTATGTCTTGGGTGCCAGTAGCTTGTCAACGTCAGATGCAACCGAGCCCACCGCCCGTCCTTCGGGCCCCATGGGCTTCAGCTTCTGACGACGGTCGTTGCCGATGATCTGCATGGTCTTCCAGTAATCCAAATTCTTCTTGTTCGTTTCCAGGGCCAGGTAGGACGCAATGTCTCGATCCAGTTCTGCCAGCTGCGCATCGTCGAGACCCTCGAACACGCCCTCGGGATCGACCACGTCATGCTCTACCTCCTCCTCGTCGTCCTCCAACAGATCGCGGTCTGGGTCAATGGCTCGGAGAATCACGGCCAGCCAGTCGATCGGTTTCGCTCGCCCCTCTCGCACTCGAATATCGGCCTTCTTCTTTGCCTGCTTCAGCACAAAGCCGTCCTCCTCCGAGACCCATTTGCGGGTCTGCTCGTCCTCGAGCGAGTCTTGGTTGATGCGCGCGCGGTGGTCTGGCCTGGAGGGCTTCGAGATCCGGCTGGCCTGGTCTCGACGGGGTGCAGTGAGGTCTCTTGCGGGCGAGTCTCGACTCGAAAGCATTGCCTTTCTTCCGGGATCCATGGCGTAGTCGTAGAGAGAAGGCAAAGTGACTACTGTGGTTACTGTGGTGGTGATGGCGACTCGCAAACCTCCCTGTCGTTGTGATGTGGTGTGATGCAATGCAATGCGAGATGCGATGTCGCGTTGAACGTCCACGTCCTATCGATGGTCACGTGACTGTCAACGCTAAGTCGGTATGTCTTGGCGCTCTACACTGAGAGACTGTCACTCTCCATCTACAGTACACATTTCAGATCGAGAACCTACCATTCGATTCTCGGTCCAGAACCCTCTTCAGCTTCCACAGCTCTACGTTTGCAAATACGGCGTCTCGATATGGCCATCCTCAACGCTGTCCCCGGCTTGGAAGTCGCCGTTCAATCGTTCGGCCAAGACCTGCGCGAGTATGAGGACGACGGAGAGTGGAGCCAGGCTCGATATGCGCATGTCCCAGAGGGCCACCGCTCCCAGAAATTCGTAGAATGCCAGACCGATGTCGAGTTTCGTATCCGGCTCACCGTGAAGCACCCATTCCGATTAAGCAGCCAGAGCCTTACCTTCCGAGCCAACGTCGACGGCCATGGGATCGCTCAGGCTATCCTCAACGACGTATGGTTCGCGCGCTGCAGTGGCTACTATATGGAACTCATCACGGCCAAACTGGAGCGGATCAGCCCGACGCACCTGTCCAGCCGCGCGTTGAAATTCAGCAGCATAAAGAAAGGTAAGCTTACAGCCCAGTACGTTTAGTATCAACCGGATCCTTGGCACACGTGCTGATACCATGACCTTTACAGTCGACGATCAAGATTCTACCCGTGTTAAGAATGACGCCAAGGCCATGAAGAATATTGGAGAGATCGTTGTCGCCGTCTTTCGAACGGTGCAGACCGAGCAGCACTTTGTCTCGCCAATTGATTATGACCCCATCACGCAACACAACCCTCCCGCTGAAGTCGCCGAGAAGGCGCTGAAGGGCAAGGCTATCTCGCACGGTGTGGCTTACGGTGAACAACGAATCGTGACGCGGACCGGCATGAAATCGCACGATTTGGACGGGCCTAACAACCCGATTGGGATCTTTGTGTTCAAGTATCGCTCACGAGGTACGAGGTCTCCAGTATTGCTTGATGGGGATTAAGCTTATCGTTTGCAGAGGACCTCCAAGCCGAGCTCGTCATCCCACGATCACCCTCTCCAGAGCAAGTTTCCGCGAGTCGTCAGGCGCAGAGCAGTAGCAGCCGCAATATGCTAGTCAGCAAGGCCGCGAGGCTGGCTAGTCTCAAGGTAAGGCTTGTCTGTTCTTTGCTCGAGTGTCGACATGCTTATAAAAACCCAGAAACAAATCCAAGACATCAAAGCCGAGGAGATAGAAGAGCCATTGCGTCGCAAACGACCCTCTGACTCTGAAGCTAGTGGCAGCGGACGATCGTCCAAGATGTCTCGTGGTCCCAGCGGTAAGGTCATTATTGATCTCACCGATGACTAATTCCGGTTTCTCTTTTCTTCCACTCGGGCTGTCTGTACGCACGCCAGATCCGGGTCGGTGAAGGATTGTGATTAGGATTTCTTTTAGCACGGTGCAATGGGATTAGGGGAAAGGCAAGGGAAAAAAGGGAAAAGGGCGT
This sequence comes from Blumeriella jaapii, assembly GCA_009599575.1. Lineage (NCBI taxonomy): Eukaryota > Fungi > Ascomycota > Leotiomycetes > Helotiales > Drepanopezizaceae > Blumeriella > Blumeriella jaapii. The sequence continues at coordinate 8,088 of VWND01000027.1, read as the reverse complement.
TTAATGCCGGCTTTACTTACAGCTCGATGGTTTCGCAATTCTTTCTACATGATACCCTTGTTGTTAGCTAGTTTTCAAGTCTTTTCGCTCGACGATTTATAACAATCCGTTCCGGCTCTCTTTTAACCATCTGCTTGATTTCTTCGTATTTAGCTTTGATAAACAAAGGCTTTGCATTCCCTTGTTGTAATTCCCCCTCTATCTATCCGCCTTTATTGGGGAAAAAACACATATCTCTCAAAAGAAATTGTCAAAAATCATCATCTATCCTTTTCGCAACATGCAATACGCATTCGATGCCTGTGAATTCAGGCTAAAGTCGTCTAGCATTAAACTCTATATATTACCGTATCCCATCTCAGCCTTCTTCTTTTCTTCTTTTCTACTTTAGAAAAAAAGCATCTATCCCTCCATACTGCACAATCCTTCGCGATTTCTTCCCACGGTTTATTTGATCTCCGAGTTCCCAATCGCGGACCCACCCTATCCAACAATCCCGGATTAATAACCGTAGAAAAACCAAATAGCAAGTTATTAACATAACACAAAGTTACGACAGGGGCATATTATTGTAAAGGCAACAAACCAATCTGCAAGATCACGGTTATCAAACACAAAATCCGAATAGCGGTGAAAAAAAATAGTGCTATGGACCCTCAGGACTTGGTGGTTTGGAATTGCATTTTTCGCTGGTGAACTCTTCACGGTGCTGTGCAAGAGTAGACCACCCCCCTTAGAGGCCACAGCACAATACAAGCACGCATCTTGTCCCGCTTATCGCTGCTCCCATTCATTCAACGGCAATAAGCTTTTTGTCTAGATGATTTCCTAGACTCTTCTCACCCCCCGATATGCGGCCGTATCTGTTGTGGAAAGTGGTTGAATTCAAAGATGCTTTCTTCTTTATTCCCTGAGAGCATTTTATCTAGTTATTAATGGTCTAATACTATGGAGGGCGCGAGCCTTCAGATATGAAAAAAAAAAAAAACGTTGAGGACTTACTGTCATCTTGTCATAATAAATGTTCCTTCCATTGCGCTGGAAGGATACTTGATGTTTACCTAGTATTCATGTAACAGTATCAGCGTGTTTTCGTGCCTGCTTTTCCATTGTTCTAATTTAAAGCATGTTATTATAGTACTATAGTGCAAGAACACTCAGTGCTAGCTTTTTACTAAAACGGAAATAATCCAGGGTCGTTTTTACGTAAGTGCTAAGGTATCGTTTTCCAAAACCGGTATTCGCATGTACTCTGTACCTACCAAGGTACCTACCTACCTTATGTACAGTACGTCCTGTTGCACCTTCCCGACCCGGCCTCTTCTAGAGCTTGAGCTGCCAGCTGCGGGGCATAGTTCTTCCGCCCGCTCGCTCGCCTACTTATTTACCTACCTACCTACCTAGCTTCTTACAGTACTGTACAGTAGGTACTTAGGACGAGCCAAGCCCCAGTCTTGGTTTACTGTTGTAAGCAGGTAGGTACGGTACAATTCACTGGAGAACTCGGAGATGGAGAAATGGGGAGAGAGATGGATGGAGAGATGGAGAGATGGAGAGATGGAGAGATGGAGAGATGGAGAGATGGAGAGATGGAGAGATGGAGAGATGGAGAGATGGAGAGATGGAGAGATGGAGAGATGGAGAGAGATGGAGAGATGGAGAGATGGAGAGATGGAGAGATGGAGAGATGGAGAGATGGAGAGATGGAGAGAGATGGAGAGATGGAGAGATGGAGAGATGGAGAGATGGAGAGATAGATAAACAGAGAAAGAAATAGGAACAGTTATAGAATTTGTTTGTCCTGGCATGGCAGAGCGCACAATTCATTTATTTATTCATTCATTCATTCCTTCATCCATTTACCGTTTCGACTGACGGACCATCGCAAAAGGCGGCGAAGGGCGTAGTCGACAGCAGCAGTGGCTGTACCAACACGAATTGCTTTCGGGGTCGTACTTTGTATTTAATTCCTTAGCTTAGCACGTCTCCGTACCCCCTGGGAGGTCCTAGGAAGGCAGCCTATCGGCTGCACTCCGCTAGACGTTAATCAATACTACTACTACTATTTACCGTTTCGAGCTTCTGGTGCATCAAAGAAAAAGAGCCTCTTCTCCTCCTCCTCCTCCTTCTTATTCTCCTCCGGACTACGCTACGCTTTACGATGTACGCATGCTCAACATTTATGTATCTATCTATCTATCTGCAACATTGCAGAAGAAGACGTTGGAAAGAAAAGCAAATCCGACTGGCGAATTCCACGCCCTTTCTCACCCTCACCTACCTACCTTTTCACCTACCTACTCACCTGTTGTCTCACCCACTTTATTTTCTTTTCCCTCTGGTCCGCCAACTACCAAACTCCCTTGCTTTCTCTCCTATTAAAACAAATATTTATATATCTTATTTTTCTTTTCCACTTTTCTTCTACGTTCTTCTGCCCCCCCCCCCCCCCCCCCCCCCCCCCGGGCGAATAAAAGGCCGCTCTGGGCGGTTCGTGAAGCCCTGGGGGTTATACGGATCGCCCTCTGGAGGCAGACCGGGCGTGTGAGTTACGCTCGGTGCGTTGGGAAAGAGGAACGTGACTTAGTCGAGGAAGAAGAAAAGGGACTGAGTGGCTGATTGAGTGAATGATTGAGTGACTGAGTGACTGATTGACTGACTGAGTGACTGATTGATTGATTGATTGATTGACTAACTGATTAACGGGCTGATTAACGGACTGATCAACGGACTGATCAACGGACTGATCAACGGACTGATCCACGGACTGATTGAACAATCGACTACCCAACCAACAGACTACCTGACCATCCAACCGACTGATCGCGTGCCCTCCTCTCGGCCTCCGTCTATCGTCGGACAATCGACGGGTCTAAGAACGGCATGGGCACGCCCGACGCGGAGAACTCGACGACTGGGAATGCAAAAAGTCAGTATGTACTTGGTCGTGATCGAAAGAAGGAAATAAAAAAAACACTCGGATCTCGACTTTTTGAGGGGGGGTAGGGCGCGACTCACCCGTGATCGGGTCTTGCGTTTGGTTCCGGATGGCTAGGGTCCCCCGTTTTGCTAGGGCGTCTTGCGTGTAAGACTGGCTGGGCTGGGCCGCGCGTTTGGGCGGGAGAAGAGGACCTTTGTATAAGGGCCGTTTTTGGGGTTCGGTCGTGATGGTTGGTGGTGGTGGTGGTGGTGGTGGTGGTGCTTCTGCCATGTTGGGGCTGGGTGGTGGGATTACTGTGCTGTTTGGTGGGTATGTGTGTATAGGTAGTATACTGTAGGTACTGTATATGTACGGTAAATATACTGTATATGTACTGTACCTTATGTGTACTGTACCGTATATGTACTGTACTGTACCTACCTAGTGTGTACGATGCATTAGATGTGTACGATGTACGGAGTCAAGGGTGAGCAGAAGCTACGATCCACCACGTGACGTGGTGAACGAAAAGCGAGGGATGTTCATGTTTGAGATTGTTTTATGCTTTTGTAATATGAAGAAAGGTAGATGCAATAAAATGCTCTACTTGTAGTATAATTTAATATTTATGTATATTACATTACAATCAATGCTCGTGATAATTATGTTGTTTACTTCTACTCTAGTAACCTAACAGTGCCACGCTTTTAACAAGTACTTAACCCAGCTGTGTGGAAGGTAAAGTCCAATGACTGCTATTATATAATATAAATCGTCATCTAGTAATTCCAACAACCGTGACGCATTATGTCTACGCTTTTGGTAATTGAAAATAAATATTTCAACGATCGGGACTGAATAGTCCTGCGCTTTTAGTTACGTGTTTCCATTTATCGCATTGGTCGCTATCCAAAGTCACGCTTTTAAATGACCAGAATTGCTTACTTTTGCTGTACCGATCATGGTTATGCTATCATACCTTAGGTAGGTACAGTACATATCGTGATTTGATAATGATGTATGTTGATTATTTGAATAACCGTGACTTGACAATCCTAAGTTTTCAGTCACATATATCACGTTGATTCATTAATTGTAATAAATAATTCCTATTCTAATACGCCTTCGCTTTCAAGTACAGTACTCGTTCCAAGCGTCGTAACCATGATCCCACGCTTTCAATTACCACGATCACTTATCGCACTTGTACTACAATCGTACGTCTCGTAAGCTAATATAATAGGATTTTTTCTCTGTCTTTTTTCATCGTAACCAGCTGATTACGCATATCGTAGCCTAATAAACCTACGCTTTTAACAACACCTATCTATTACCAATTTATTCCAACTCCCCAAACCTGAAATCCCACGCTTTAATAAGAACTTTTCTATGTCTTCTTCCTCGTAACCATTTCCTTACGCATCGTAACCTACCAAACCTGCGCTGTTAACAGCATCCATCTATTGCCAAATTGTTCCAACTCTCCAAACCTGGACATCCCACGCTTTAATAGGAATTTCTATGTCTTCCTTTTCGTAACCATTTCATGAGACGTCTCGTAAGCCAACAATCCCACGCTGTAATAGGAATTTCTATGTCTTCTTCCTGTCATTACGCATATCATAACCCTATCAGCCCACGCTCTTCAATTCCAGACAGTACCATACTGCACGTGTGTACCATCCAAGCATCCCCCGATAATCCCACGCCCTCGGCTACTGGCCCCATCGAGTTCGAGCGAACCAAGAACTTTCCCAACCTTCGACCCCGCGCAAAGCGAGACCGGGCACTCACCACCACTCACCACCAGACCAACTGCGACTTCGGACGGCTCTCACGGCACTGTGTCCCTGCCAGGCAGCCCATCAGCAAAACCGAGCGACGCGGCTGAGGTCGAGCTTCAGCCAGCCAGCCAGCCAGCCAGCCAGCCAGCCTGCCAGCCAGCCAGCCTGCCTGCCAGCCTGCCTGCCCGCCTGCCCGCCTGGCATGGACGGACCCCGACCCCCAGGACCGGCGAATGGCGGCGGCGGCGGCGGCGGCGTCGGCGCCGGCGCCTCGAGTCCTGCCACCAGCGCCCGACCCGGCACGGCCGGCAGCTACAAGAACAAGAGGAAGAGGAGCGGCGCCTTCGAGAGCAGTCCGGGGAGTCTGGCAGGCGACCATGAGCACGGCGCCGAGGCCGAGGCCGAGGTCGAGGCCGAGCGACGACGACATCCCGGCGTCAAGAGAGCGTGCAACGAGTGCCGGCAGCAGAAGGTGAGCCACCTCCACCACCTCCACCTCCACCACCACCACCACCCCGACCCGCACGAACCCCGACTGATCGTTGCTCTCCTAGTTGCGCTGCGATGTGGTCCAAGAGCCCTTCGCCGTCTGCTCGCGCTGCAGCCGCCTGAAGCTGGACTGCAAGATCGAGTCGAACTTCAAGCGCGTGGGCAAGCGGAGCAAGCACACGGAGATGGAGAGGCAGATGGAGCGCTTGCAACGCCATCTCCAGCGCGCGCGCGCGCAAGGCTTCATCGTCGACGAGGAGGCGGAGGAGATGGCGTCCCCCGTGGCCACCGACGCCTACTCCCGCCCCCGTCTCGCCTTCATGGGCTCCGAGGAGGCCGTCTCGTCCCTCCTGCACCTGAAGCAGAGCGGCTCATACCCTTTGCCGCGCTATTCGCACGAGCTGGAGAATGTGCGCTTGACGGAGCAGAGCGTGCATGGCCTCTTCCACCATTTCTGGCAGTGCTACCACCCCTACCTCCCCTTCCTCGACCCGCAGCAATCGCCGGACGACTACCATGCCCAGCATCCGCTCCTCTTCTGGGCCATGATCGCGGTCGCGCGCGGCGCTACACCGTGGACCCGGCACTGTTGGCGGCCGTGTCGGGCCCCTTGACGCGACTCCTCTGGGCGACGGTGGGAGAGGTGCCCGCCAACCACTACGTGGTCAAGGCCCTCTGCTTGATGTGTACCTGGCCGCTGCCGACGAGCACGACGTCCACGGATCCGACGCACATCCTGTGCGGCGTCATGATGAAGGCGGCCACGGGCATCGGCCTGCACCGTCCCAACAACACCCAGGACTTCTCCCGCGTCTCGGTCGACCTGAATCGGGCCCAGGTACACGATCGCGTCGTCACCTGGGCCGTGTGCAACATCGTGGCGCAAACGGTCGGGACGGGCTACGGCCAACCCGCCTCGACGCTGTATGACTGGACCCTGGCAATCCGACCCGGAGACCACGGCCCCTTCACTCTGTCTCCGGAGCTCGAGGCCCGGCTCCAGATCGAACGTTTCTGCGACAAGGTCTCCAAGGAGATGTACAGCAACGCCAGCGATCCCCGAGGCGTCGCCGGGGACGAGCTGCGGGCCATGCTGACCCGGGTGTACAAGCGAGAGTACCAGGAGCTCCGAGTCTCGATTCTCTCCCGACCGGAAATCTCGCACGTCGTCAAACTCCACCTGCGAGCGGCCGGACTCCACCTGCGCCTGTCGGCCTTCTTCGACTCGAGCACGACGCCGGGCTACATGGGGGATTTGATGGGTCTGTGGCTTGCGTGCACCGATTTCCTCGACTACGTGCTCCATCTGGACGAAAACCGCGACCCGGTCACGGGGAGCGTGCTCGGCTACGCCACCAACTACATCCTGCAAATGATCGATGCCGGCTGCTTCACCCTCCTCAAGCTTCTCGGCTCCTTCTTCGCCGCGCAGGTCGATTGTGAACACGGCCGCCACCTCTTCAAGAGCACGATCCAGGTCATTCGCACCATGAGCATCACGAACAACGACCTCCCCCGGCGCCTCGCCGAGCTCATGGTGCAGATGTGGAACGGCGCGCGCGTCGACGATCGCAGCCGCAAGCAGCAGGCCGCCAACCACGGCGACGCGCCCGAGGCCCGCACCATCATCGACGATAGCCTGCAGCTCAAGGTCCGCTGTCGGATGAGCATGAGTCTCATGTTCGACTCGATCTGGCGCTGGCGTGAGGAGTACCAGGCTCGGGGACTCGCCAGTCTTGAAGGTCAGCTTTCCCCTCGCGCGCGTCTCCACGCGGTCGACACCGTGAACCCACTAACGCACCACGCAGCCGCCATCAAGAACCCGACCAACCCCGACTCGGCTGCCGCATCCCCTGTGTCGTCGACGCACGTGGATTCCACGCCCATGCCGCCCGCCCACCCGCTCCAGCCCCCACAGCTCGATGGAGCAGGCTCCGCGACGCCGAGCAACAACGCCCTGCCGAGCGCGATGATGGGCGGCGCGGGCCCCGGCGAGAGCAACTACGAGGTCTTTGATCCGCTGAATTGGATGTTGGACGGCCTGGTCGACTTCCCATACTCGTTTCCTGCAGTGCAAGGGCTGGAGCAGAACGGGATGGGATGATGGAGCAAATCCTCGATCGATGATCTATTCGGAGGTGATAAGGGGAGGTATATATCTGAATATATAAAGAGGGGTCCGTGTGCTAGCTCTCTTGATGACACGATACGATCTAACGTTTTTACGACACGATGAACCGGGCATTTTTCTTTTTTCACTTGGCATAGAGCATAGCATAGCATAGCATAGCATGATTGATGCCACGGGTGGAAAATCGACATTTACCGCACCGCCGCGTGGAGTTTGTGGGTTGGGGTTAGATGGATGGACGGCGCATTTCTGACTCGCTGTTTTGTGTTTTGGTTTTCTGTCGATGCATGGGTGGGGTGGGTGGGTGTACGGGCTTGTTTGGATCTTTGGGTGTATGTACCTATGAATGTTTGTATGTATGTCTGGTAAGGAGGAAGGAAGGAAGGAGGAAGGAGGAGGGAGGGAGGAGGAAGGAGGAGGGAGGGAGGAAGGAAGGAGGAAGGAAGGAGGCTTGCGTTTTGCCTGTCGCTCTTCTTTTCTTTTCGCTTCTTTTGTCGTTCTTTCCTTTTTCCGTGGGTGTGGTAATGCAACGGGGAAGGGGGGGGAGGGAAGGGAGGGGGGAGGTACGGAGGGATTGGGTTGATGAGCGACTGGGAGTGTGTAGGTAGGTAGGTAGCTAGGTAGGTAAGAAGGTTTGAAGAGAGGGGGAAAGGCCGATGAGGCAGGTTGTTTGTGTATCTGCGAGCGAGGCTTTGTGTATATGAATGTGTATTTTGGAGTGGATATGGGAATGTGTATTTTGGAGTGGATATGGGAAAGGAGAA